>JAHLJT010008756.1:139926382-139940798 GCA_031308135.1 Acheta domesticus
ACTAAGAGAGAAGACAGTATTGTGGTTTTTCCCCACGTGAAATGTCTTATTCTGTGTGTGCATATCCGCAGAGGAAAATGAGACTTGTGCTCTTTTAACGAAGGTAACGATATTAATTTTCACTTCCCAGCGCAGGTTGAAATTCGCGGTTCCAGCTGATCACAGGTGCGTCATAGGCAGTCAACAACCGGCAGCCGTCCCCCGCGGGCTACCCTCGGGTTTGGCTTCACTCGTCCACAAAACTGCCCATCTCCCACGTCCCACGTCCCACGTCCCACGTCCCACGTCCCACGTCCCACGTCCCACGTCCCTCCGCCCTCCGCCCTCCGCCCTCCGCCCTCCGCCCTCCGCCCTCCGCCCTCCGCCCTCCGCCCTCCGCCCTCCGCCCTCCGCCCTCCGCCCTCCGCCCTCCGCCCTCCGCCCTCCGCCCTCCGCCCTCCGCCCTCCGCCCTCCGCCCTCCGCCCTCCGCCCTCCGCCCTCCGCCCTCCGCCCTCCGCCCTCCGCCCTCCGCCCTCCGCCCTCCGCCCTCCGCCCTCCGCCCTCCGCCCTCCGCCCTCCGCCCTCCGCCCTCCGCCCTCCGCCCTCCGCCCTCCGCCCTCCGCCCTCCGCCCTCCGCCCTCCGCCCTCCGCCCTCCGCCCTCCGCCCTCCGCCCTCCGCCCTCCGCCCTCCGCCCTCCGCCCTCCGCCCTCCGCCCTCCGCCCTCCGCCCTCCGCCCTCCGCCCTCCGCCCTCCGCCCTCCGCCCTCCGCCCTCCGCCCTCCGCCCTCCGCCCTCCGCCCTCCGCCCTCCGCCCTCCGCCCTCCGCCCTCCGCCCTCCGCCCTCCGCCCTCCGCCCTCCGCCCTCCGCCCTCCGCCCTCCGCCCTCCGCCCTCCGCCCTCCGCCCTCCGCCCTCCGCCCTCCGCCCTCCGCCCTCCGCCCTCCGCCCTCCGCCCTCCGCCCTCCGCCCTCCGCCCTCCGCCCTCCGCCCTCCGCCCTCCGCCCTCCGCCCTCCGCCCTCCGCCCTCCGCCCTCCGCCCTCCGCCCTCCGCCCTCCGCCCTCCGCCCTCCGCCCTCCGCCCTCCGCCCTCCGCCCTCCGCCCTCCGCCCTCCGCCCTCCGCCCTCCGCCCTCCGCCCTCCGCCCTCCGCCCTCCGCCCTCCGCCCTCCGCCCTCCGCCCTCCGCCCTCCGCCCTCCGCCCTCCGCCCTCCGCCCTCCGCCCTCCGCCCTCCGCCCTCCGCCCTCCGCCCTCCGCCCTCCGCCCTCCGCCCTCCGCCCTCCGCCCTCCGCCCTCCGCCCTCCGCCCTCCGCCCTCCGCCCTCCGCCCTCCGCCCTCCGCCCTCCGCCCTCCGCCCTCCGCCCTCCGCCCTCCGCCCTCCGCCCTCCGCCCTCCGCCCTCCGCCCTCCGCCCTCCGCCCTCCGCCCTCCGCCCTCCGCCCTCCGCCCTCCGCCCTCCGCCCTCCGCCCTCCGCCCTCCGCCCTCCGCCCTCCGCCCTCCGCCCTCCGCCCTCCGCCCTCCGCCCTCCGCCCTCCGCCCTCCGCCCTCCGCCCTCCGCCCTCCGCCCTCCGCCCTCCGCCCTCCGCCCTCCGCCCTCCGCCCTCCGCCCTCCGCCCTCCGCCCTCCGCCCTCCGCCCTCCGCCCTCCGCCCTCCGCCCTCCGCCCTCCGCCCTCCGCCCTCCGCCCTCCGCCCTCCGCCCTCCGCCCTCCGCCCTCCGCCCTCCGCCCTCCGCCCTCCGCCCTCCGCCCTCCGCCCTCCGCCCTCCGCCCTCCGCCTCCGCCCTCCGCCCTCCGCCCTCCGCCCTCCGCCCTCCGCCCTCCGCCCTCCTCCCTCCGCCCCCCGCCCTCCGCCCTCCGCCCTCCGCCCTCCGCCCTCCGCCCTCCGCCCTCCGCCCGCCCCCGCCTCCGCCCTCCGCCGCCCGCCCTCCGCCCTCCGCCCTCCGCCCTCCGCCCGCTCGCCCTCCGCCCTCCGCCGCCGCCCTCCGCCCTCCGCCCCCGCCCCCCGCCCCCCCGCCCTCCGCCCTCCGCCCTCCGCCCCCCGCCCTCCGCCCTCCGCCCTCCGCCCTCCGCCCTCCGCCCTCCGCCCTCCGCCCCCCGCCCTCCGCCCTCCGCCCCCGCCCTCCGCCCTCCGCCCCCCGCCCTCCGCCCTCCGCCCTCCGCCCTCCGCCCTCCGCCCTCCGCCCTCCGCCTCCGCCCTCCTCCCCCGCCCTCCGCCCTCCGCCATCGCCCTCCGCCCTCCCGTCCCCCGCCCCCCGCCCTCCGCCCTCCGCCCTCCGCCCTCCGCCCCCGCCCCCCGCCCTCCGCCCCCCGCCTCCACCCGCCCCCTCCGCCTCCGCCCTCCGCCTCCGCCTCCGCCCGCCTCATGGCGGCGGGCGGCGCCGGCAGGGGGGGTGGTCTCAGTGCGAACTCGTTGCCGCTGCAGTCGTCCTCAGACCGGGTGGGAGGTTTCCACCACAGCTCTTCTGGGCTGGTCCGAGTTCACTACTAGGGGTCAACTGATGTCCTGCAGTGCCTCTGACCGGGAGGTCCCTACTGCTTCCACTCCCAAGAGAGACAGAATTTTAGACACTAGCGACATAAATCTGGGGGAGAATTCTAGCGGCCGGCTGCTCTAATCGGTAGTTTTCCGTGCTTTCCTCCCATCAACACCAGGCGAATGCCGGAGCAGTATCCTAACAAACGGACCGTGGACCGCGCGCGATCTTTCCTACCTCTTCCTTGCTCTAATCTCCACCCCTGACCACTTAGATTGACTGCACTAACACACAGGACGGGAGCTGAGAGCTTGTCCTGGCTGGGAGGGACCCTCTGATGGGAGATACCTAGTGGGTGAAGTCCCCGCTAGCCGACGGTAGGCCGGCGCCGGATCTCACCTTCAGCGGGGAAAGTTCACCGCCACCCTCCGAGAAGAAACATGCACGACAGGACTAAAGACCTTCTTAGATGACACGCGACCGGAATCCCTTATCAATCGAATTCACTCCCAGCCAAGAGTAGAATTGTAGCGGCCGGCGGCAGAGGCAGTGGCAGAGACGCTGCAGCGACAACCTTTGCTCCCACTGAGCCATCCCCGCGCTCCGAGAACGCTGCCCCAGTGCGCGTGGCGGGGCGGGGCGGGGAGTGGGGGGAGCGCGACAGGGCCGTGATTTATTCCGCGAATGTTTATGAAATATTCCGTCGCCGAGGCGAGAGCGCGTGCCGGGAGGGGGGGAAGGGCAGGGGCGGGCCGGCGGCCTCGCTTCCCCCGACGCCCCCGCGAGACCTCGAACGCTCGGCTGCGGGTTGCTTCCAGCAGGGGCAGTCGCAGCGCCTTTGCCTCCAGGCCCGGGCCAACTTCAGATTCCATTCGCTTCAAATCTGACTTGCGGCTAGTCAACAGGATTGTGCAATATGTTTTGTTTTTCTAGTAATATGGTTCACAGTTACATTTAAAAGAAATAAAATTATCGTAACATAAACCCTCGTTAGCGAAACTCGCTTAAACACGAACAAAACTTCGGTCCCGGCAAGGGATTACGCTAATACGGACATTATAATACTTGGATAACACGAATTTTTATAATACGAACTCTTATTTTGGTCCCTTGGAATTCGTGTTAATGAAGGTCCACTGTACTTATCTCAAACGAAATATGACTTCTTAGTCATATACGAAATGTAATTCGTTTCTCGTACGGAACAGAAAGTCAAGTCGAGGTTTAGGACGTATAGTTTTAGCTACGCACGATGGTTATGTGTGTTTTACTGTAACATTGTGTTTATCTCTTTGTTCCCTGTATCTTGGTCTGTGAGAATCTATATTTTTTCCATTTATTCTGTTGATACCTCTCTGTGGATAATTCCCTATCCAGTTGTACAGATTGTACGGGGTTTTGTGTTCACGTTGTCTCATAAATTGCCAAAAAACCATAATGTTTCCATAGAGTATTATACATGGAGGGGTACAAACGCACATTTATATCACAATTGGAGTTAATTCCAAATACTTTCGTGAATCCTTACACACTGTCTACATGAATAATCTGAATATTTTATTAATGTGATGAATTAGAAAGTAGGAGTTTGGGAATTTTTGACAAATGTGAGAAAATAAACATCATAAAATTATGCAACAACTCAAAGGAGATTCAGTTTAAAAGAAATGTAAAAACTGAATAGCCTTATAAAAGAAACTGACCCTTATAATAATGAAACCAATGACTGGGTGTTGGATCGCCAAAACCAGGGACGCAATGGATGTTCGCTATTTTCTCTTTAAAATATTTCAGCCGATCCATCCCGTGGTATTGTATATCTAACCAAAAATACCTTTCGTAATAGAAAACTTCCTTTACTCCATGTGCTCTACTTTTTAAGTTCCGGTGACCGTGAAACCGGGTGGTGTGTCTGGGGCACGAGTCAAGCCTGGTGCGTTTATCTGCTACGAACTATTATCCATTTACAATACATTAAAATAGTTTCTTTAAAGGCATCTGGACGCATCTTACATCCACTAACCCCACAATTGTCTAAATTTGCAAAGATATTCAAGAACCCAGGAAGTCGTACAATATGAGCATCCCTGCTCTGGTGATGTGAATTGTGGACCGACAGAAACAGTTATACACCACAATAAACAAATAATAATAATAATAATATAATTTATTTTTGGTGAGACAGCATGAATGCGTGCTTCACTTAGGAAAGTGCTAATGGTTTACATAGGAAAGTGCAATTTCAGTAGTAATCAAATGGGCTGCGCGTAAGGTGAGGAGAGATTTCAAAATACAGAAATATCCCAGTATATTGTTTGACAATAATAAACGTATAAGGCGGTGATTTGAATTGTAAATATATTTTCCCAAACTCCTTGAAATTATAAAACAATCAAAACCATAAGAAACCGAGAGGGAATTTTTACTGTCCATTTTTTTCTGAACTCGAAAGCTAATGTGATGTAACAGAGCAGTACGTCTCGTTTATAAACCAAGTGTAATAAGTTAATAATCTTGATTTCACAGAATGTCAGAAGTCTTCATGACAGCCCATGCAAACTATTTTACACGACGCCAACTTTTATTGCTAACCATAGGTCCCAATAATATTTTTTCCGATCAATACCAGGTGAATGCCCGAGTAGTACTGCCAGAAACCAGTCACATCATTCTGCGCAAGATCATTCCTTCCTCATCATCGTCCCATCCTCACTCCTCACATAAACTTTAACTTATTTGCATTTACATGCACCACACTGTCAGATATGTGGGGATAAGGAGGAAGATACAGCGTGCTCCGGGTTTGGCGGTGCCTCAGCGGCGGAGATATCTGCAGGGGAAAACTCCTGCAAGCCGACGTTCAGGTCAACCACCAGACCTCACCATCAGCTTGGGAGAGACATCACCACCACTTGAGATATCACATTCAACACACCAACAAGACAAATTTACAAAACAGTGGACCCGCGAGAAAACAATGAATGAACTAATCCTCCGCCTGCCTCCACCGCCGCGCCCATCTCCCCTGACCACCATTTTCGCGCAGCGAAATGACCCCTCGCCCTGCCCACCCGCCCGCCGCCGCCCCAGCGCCGCCACCAATCGAATTTCCGCGTCGGCGGGGGTGGGACGCGGGCGCAGGAAACCAATAGCGCGGGCGCGCCCTATCGGGAACCCCGCCGCCGCCGCTATCTCCCGCGCTGAGCCGCGCCGTGAGCCGAGACGGTCGTATCGAAATTGGTTTTCAAACGCACGCAGGCAGGCAGGCAGCGCGCCCTGCCGCCCGGCCCCGGCCCCGGGCTCAACACATGACAAGGCACTTAGTTTCAGCAAAAGTCCCGCCGCGCCCCGCCCCGCTCGCGAGAACCCTCGGCGGGCGGGCGGGCGAGCGGTGAGGCCGCAAGGCAGGCGGTGCGTGAGCGGGAGGGCGGGCTGCCTGGGCGCTGCGATGGGAGACGGGGGTGGCGGGTTCGCGGAATAGCGCGTTGGCACGAGATGGGATGGAAGAGGCCGATCTAAAAAGAGGGATCTGAGTGGGAGGCAGGTTGGCGGGTTCGCGGAATAATTTACTTTATTTTTTTATGGTTGTTATAATATTACATACATCTCATTTCGATGCTAGTGTTAGAAAGAAAAACTTTCATTCCAAATAAAATAGTAAGACTAAGGACGAACCTCAGTGAAGAATTATAATAATATGCATTTAGATGCATTTGACAGTTTGCCAGGTGGTGACCACATGTCTATATATTTGTAGAAACCCCTATCTAACTTTACAATACAAAAACCCTTTAAAATTCAACACACATATCATTGTCTCTACAACGTTATATACAATTTTACTCTTATTTTTAATTGATGAATTGCATATATTTTATGTTCGGTAAATGTAGATGATAAGGGCAGGTTGCAGATGAGCATGAAGTTGCCCGGAGGCCGGGTGGGGCTCATACGGAACTGGAGCCGTGGGGTGGGTGCGTGGGTGCAGAGCCGAACACCATCAATCCGCGAGATGTCGCTGGGGGCGGCGGGGAGCCGTCTCCTCAGGCGGCGCTTCGCTCGCAGCCCTCGCAGCAGCTCGCGCCTGCCCCCGCCCACGCAGCCATGCGGGTGCACGAGGTTCAGACACACGTGCCGAAACTTACTGGCTGTCAGCACAATATTGAACAGGAATATTGAGGTTGAGGGTAGGACAAGGAGGAGGAAGGGAAAGATCGTCCTGTGGCCAGTTCATTAGAGTACCTGCTCAGCATTCGCCCGGTGTGATCGGAGAAACCACGGAAAACTACCCATCAGAGCAGTAGGCCGCTCTAATTCTCCTCCACACAGCGGCTGAAATAGGCCTAGCTATCTAGCTATTATCGAAAATGCTGTCAAAGTCGGGACTTGAATCCTAGGACCTTGCCGGGCAGAGGCGCTGCAATCGACCTGAGTGTGCGCTAGCGGCCGTGTGGCAGTCGTCCCACGGCCTGACGCGCGCGCCCGCGCCTTAACCGCGCCTCGCTCCCCTCGCCCGCCGCGGGCGCCGCGCAGGGGGCGGGGCGGGGCGCGTGGGGGCGGGTGGGGGCGGGGCGCGCGAGGTCCGGGCGCTGCGCGGCGCGTTGCGCGTCTCTTTGTTACGCGCGCTGGCGGCCGCCCTCGTCTCAGACGTCTCAGGGTGAAATTTATGAGAAATGAACCTTCATAATCGTTCAACAACACTCCCCCTTCGGCGACGCGTCTAGGGGGCGCCCCGCCGGCGCGAAGGGCGCGGGGGCGGCGCGGGGGCGGCCGGGCGGCCTCCCTGTTTACCGCGGCGAGTCGCTCTGGAGATTGGCGGGAAGGAGGGACGCGAATCCGAGAGCACTTTCCGCTACATCGCCGCCCCCGGCCGCCCCCACCTCACCGCTCCACCCCCTCCTCACCTCTCGCTTCCTTCGCGCCTTCCGCAGACCAGATGATGAATCCGAAAATGCGTTCCATAAAAACATGAATCCCGTCGATCCGGAAAATCGAAGAAAATTTGTTCCAGGGTATTAAAAATTCGATTTTGTCCGATGGCTGTCCCTTTTTCTTTTCCTGCGGCGTCGTGCGCGGCGACGGCGGCGGCGGCGTGGCGGCGGCGTCGCGACGCCCGTAATTGGCGTGCGCTGCGCCGCTGACCTAGCACTCGCCGTCAGCACGCCTAACGAGCCTGCTCCCCTCCCACCCCCGGCCGCCGTCGCCTCGCGGACGCGTAACGACGCCCGCAGGAATTTCGATCGCAATTAACCGCCGATAGGGGCGCGCGCTTCGCCTCCTCTCCCCGCGCGAGACGCCACCGGATGACGTCACCGTGACGCCGTCGAGGGCCCTTCTCCGCTCGCGACGAGACGCGACGCGGACAGGTGCGTGGAGAACTGGCGTGTTCCCAGAGCGCGTGGCGGAATGGGGTGGCAGTCACTCCACGAGCAAATGCATCATGTCTTGGAAGCCGATGAATATGTCATAGCGAGGTTTATAACATCTATCTAGAAGTATCAGGAGTTTTGTTTTGGTAACAGTACAACGAACGCGACGTATGAACATGAATATCAGAACATGAAATGCCATAGTTAAATTCTTATTTAATTTTATTTTAATGTTTACTTTCGTTGTATGTTTGGATCATTTACAATACATTATTATCATATCTCGTATTCAACAATAAAAACATAATCAAGTAGGTAAATTAGTGATGTGAATTCCATAGATTTCAATTTGCATTAGGGACACTGAAATAAATTAATGACCATTAAATAATTGTACAAAGAACCGATTTAATGCGTACGGGCATATAATGCAAACAGTGTTATTTTTAAAATTATAATAATATTAGTTATTAATATAAATAATAGTATATTATTATAAGAGTATTATTATTATTAATTAGTGGTTGTGGTTCTTATTAAGAGTTTAGAGGTAACTCATGAGAGCAACAACCTTGTGAGCATGTGATAAAAGTTGATTTTTCACTGCATAAAAGAAGAAAGAAGATAAATTGGATTCAAACATAAAATTACACAAAACACAAAATAAGACGAATATTGGACAGCCCGTTTCCCTTTGTTTAATTGGTAGTACAGAATGCTACTTCTTCATTTAATGACCCTTCCTTACACTTGCAATGAGATATCGATTGATCGGAGCCTTATTATGAGCTGGTGTTTGTTTAAGGAGGAGGCGACGGCCCCTTTAATAGCGGGCGCTGCATTATGCAATGAAGCCGAGGCTCGTCGGCGCAGCGCCGCTTCCCTTCCGCCTCGCGGGCGAAGAGGGCGCGCGCGAGCAACTTCGCTGTTCCAATCCTCACTGGGTCAATGTCTCACAATTAACGCCGCGCTAACACCCACGCCACGCGAGGCGGAGCGGAGCGGGGCGCCCTTTATTGCGTCGCGTCGCCGTAAATCGGCGCTGTCGCCGCCCCCGCCGCCGCCGTCCTGCATCTCAGCGAGGGGGAAAGAGGGGAGAGGAGGAAAAGCGCCGCCGGCAGGAAGATAGGGCAGGGGCGCGAGGCTCCTCCGAAAACGACGAGGGGGGAGGGGAGGGGGGAGGGAAGGCGTGCGGGGGCGCGCGGCGCTTGTTCGACACGACGCGCGCCTCCCCTCCCTCCCCCTTCGCTGACGAGGTGAGGGAGGAGATAGCGGAGGTGACTGGAGTAAGCAGAGGCGGCTCCTGTGCGGCCGGACAGGCGGGGTGGAGGAAGCTGATGAGGTGGCGCTGGAGTTTGGCGATGGGCAGCGGAGCGATTGCAAGGGGGGAGTGGCATCACGTTGCAGGCACAGTGATGGAGCTCCAATGCCGCCATCAGAGACAGGTTAAAAGAGGTATTCTCTTGCTATAAAGACAGGTTAAAGAGGAAATTCTCTTGAGGCACAGAACTAATGTAGCCTTCGTTTATTTTTAGTTTCTGGCCTACTTCATAAGAAGAGAAAGTATTGTACTCGCGCGCCGGAAATCGGCGATTTTAACAGAAAAAACTCTTATTGCTGGGCCCTAATCAGCTAGTAGTAGATCTAGCTAGTGACGTCTACTACTGAGGTCTAGCTAGTGAGGTCCAGCTAGTGAGGTCCAGCTAGTGAGATCTAGCTAGTGAGGTCTAGCTACTGAGTCTAGCTAGTGAGGTTTAGCTAGTGAGGTTCTAGCTAGTGAGGTCTAGCTAGTGAGATCCTAATTTACACTCCCGCGCGGTGAAAGTTCTTTCACCTTAGGGAGTGCAGGGCTAGTAGGATCCCTGCCAGAGGCACGGCAGTGCCATGCGTCGTCGCTGCGCTGGTGCCGGGGGCCGTGGCGGCCGCGAGGGAATGCGGGGCGCCCTCGGGGGCGGCGGCCGTCGCCATGGCGACGCCTGGCGCCGCGTGAGGGCGTGCGTGGGGCGCGCTTGCCGTGCGCCCACCCCCACCTCGCCACGCAGAAGCGGCGGAAGGGAGACGGATGGACTCGTATTAATCAGGGTTTGTGCAGGAAGAAAAGCGAGGGAGGGGCCGCTGCGATGAAAACGCAACACCTTCGGCGCCGCGCATCAAATAAACAAAGCTCGCGAGCCCACCATCCCTCCAGACGTCAAACCATCGTCACGCGGAACAGTGTTGCGCTGGTTCCCGATTTCCCTCGGTAAAACTGGTCGTTAGGGTGCAAGAAAGCAAAATATTGTAGCTTCTTTAAAAAAGGACTGTTCAGCAACATTTAAATTCCGTTTATAAAGGAATAGTGTTACAAGTTCTGGGTAAATAAATGTGTTAGTTCCGACGAGCGCATTGAACATTGTAAATGCATGGTATTGAAAAAGTAATCAATTCCTGGTAATATGTTTAAATGGGGATACGGCAAGAAATAATAGTGCAATTCCGGCCTTATCAAGAGACAATGAATCATTAATATTTAACGATGACGAAAAATCAAAAGTATACACTGCTTTCTTTGTATCAGACTTCCCATCGGCCAAAATCACATGTAGAACCTGTGTGAAATAACTGCCATTTGCTGTAATATTTATAGAAATTAAAGTAGTCCAAAACATAGTTCAAATTCTTAGAAATAATAAGTGTAGGGGTGCTGAGAAAATCCTTCAATTATGGGATGAAGAGTATCTTATACATGGATTTCAAATATTCGAGACAAATGAAATGTTATTACAATGAAATCTGTGTCAATTGTATGTAGTTACGAACTTTGTGTAACAATGAGATGAGTATTAAAGAGCTTTGTATTTTATTTTCTGAATTAATTTCTAGTTAGAATACCTTCGGTATGAAAGGTAATTAGAAGTTTCGTGTTTTTGAACTCGAGAACAGCATATCAAAGACTGTGACTCATTTGCAAGACCAATGTCCGAAACTCAGAAATTATGAGATCACAGTTGTTCATGATATTAATCATAAAACCCCATTTTCTCGAAATGGGAATAAAATGCCCAATTAACACAAAGTCTTCTGCTATCGCCTCGACAATAGAGCACCACAGGATTTAGCTATAATGCAGCTATAATGACAGCTAAATATGATATCAACGAATGTGAGCTGCACGCCACTTTCTCACAGCATCCAGGCGATGAATGGCAAATGGTTACTAGAAATTTTGTTGCACATACTCCGCTGTTGCAGTATGCAATGGATAACTCAGAAGGAAAAGGTTTATTGTCAAAGTTGCCATTCCAAAGATAATTATCGTTTTCTAGGATAAATTTGTCATGCGCATTATATACGATAATGCTATCGGGATAATCCTTTCCTGCAGAATAATTTCAACTTCTCGTACTTTCAACAAAATTATATGTATATAAATCTGTCATAATTTAACGATATTCTAGAATAGCAGTCTGCAAATGTAAAACTTTTCTAAAAAAAGCCGTCTGATAATACACAGAAAGAATCTTCAGAATATACTCTTCAGGAAAACATGTCTGCGAGCGTTCGTATTAGGTTTTCCACCACTGAGGTGAGTAGTGGCCATAGACCGAAACAACTCCCAACCACAATACGAGCAAATGCTTTAAATTTTTTATTATTTTATTTTTATCTTGACGGATAATGTTTTATATACTAAGCCCAAGGATAAAGAACAGAACTTATGTTCAAAACATCAATTTGCATAGAGGAAATTTTCAACATATGAAAATACTTTTAAAACATTTAAAGCTTCAGCGACGCCTCATACGAGTCTGTAGTATCTTATTTTTCTGTAATGTAATGTATCTATTTATTGTATTAGTTACATTTAAGATTCGTTTAATTGTATCAAACAATTGGAGTTTTTATTGCGTTTTGCTTGTTGTATTTCTCTTGCGTATTGAACTCTGTCGTGCTTAATTTTCACGATGTAAGGGTCCAGTAAACACTTGACATATCGGACGTATTTTAGTGCATATTTTTATAAGTTTTACAGAATAAATGTAAACATTTAATGCATTATTAGAGCATGTAAATCCGGTTCCTAATTAAAACATAAATCCCTGTTTGACGAGCAGGTCTACCACCGCATTGTACAAGGTTTAAACAATCTTAATGTAATGCGTGAAGCGATCCGTTCCTGTCTGGCTGGATGTTTGCCTTGCGCCGCTGGAGGCCGCGCCGTCGCCGCACAATACAGTGTAATCTCCCCGCACACACTCGCCCGCGGCGCCCGTCTCCTATCGCCGCCTCCCACCCACACGCCCTCTCCGGGCCTAAACCCTCCATCATTTTTTTATCTCCTCTCCTCTGGGCTCACCGCCTCACCCGCTCGCGCTCGCTCGCTCACCCGCCTGCGCGCCGCCGCCGCTCTCCGCGATATTGGCCTCCCCCGCCCCGCCCCGCCCCGCCGCCTGCGCGTTCCTCGACGCCGCGCGTTCACATGTGGGCACCAACAGCGAAGATTCGGCGCGCGCTGAGCCCATGCGACGCCACGCTTCACGCTCCGCGCCCCACCCGCACCAATTCACGCACGGCCCTCCTTTTCTCTTCGCCTGCGCGCCCTTCGCCCTACAATATATATATATATATATATATATATATATATATATATATATATATATATATATAATATATACCGGGTCTTTAGTCTAACTCGCAACCCGTATCTGAGAACACACCACTTGTTTTGGCAATTTGGCAACTGCGTGTCTTGTCTCCTTTCAATACTGCCGTGGCTGGCATGTCGAGACAGCGAGGAAGTGCGCTGTGCGTCATAATCTGCAGCAACTGCAACAGCCCTTTCTGTGTTTTCCCCTTCAAGGGCTTCGGCGGGCAGGTACTCGCTCACAAGCCGGAATCTTTTCACGCTGGTGGGTGGGATGGGGTGAGCAGAGGCATGAGCCAGCAAACAAAATGTCGCTTTAGACGATTCTCTCCAGTATGCTCAAGAAAACAAAATGTGATACTGAAGTTGTGGAGGGAAATTATGACTGATTTATCGATTTATTACAGAAACGTAACAATAATTATTATTTAATGAAATCTGGCTCAGAGAGAAACCAGAAAGATATCTCATGAAACATCACCGCCAAGCTCTTCATTATCTATTATTATAGACCTGGAAATTAAACAATTGGAAAATTTAATAAAATTATTAAGATAATAAAATATTCATAAGTAATCACTTAATCATTACTGACAATAATTAATTAAAAATTATACCAATTTTATTTTCTTAAAATGACAATAAACACACCTTAGAGCAAATTTTCAAAGTGATCACCATTTGCCAAGAGACAGGCGTTTACTCTTTTCAGTACTGTTGCAGCAACACGTTGAAGAGTAACTTCTTCGATTTGTCCAACAGATTCCGTAATGTTGCGTCGTAAATCTTCAATGAGAAGTTTTGCATAACTTTACTCTTAAGAAACCCCACAGAAAAAAGTCTAATGGAGTAAGATCTGAGGAACGTGTGGCCACAGGACCTTTGTAACAATTCGTTCTCCGAAAAATTCCGCTAGGAAATTCATAGTACTGTTCGCCGTGTGACACGGGGCGCCGTCTTGCTGGAACCAGCAGTACCTCTCGTCTTCTCTAAAAGAGATACGAAGTTTCAATAATGTCTTTACTACCTTTCAGAAGGTAATTGTCTCCGTGAAAAAAAGTGGTCCGATAATTCGGCGACGAGATATGGCACACCATACCCCGACTTTTGAAGAATGAAGAGGTTTTTGTAGAGTTGCATTCTGTTCGATGTGCTCCACAACCGGCAATTCTGTTATTTACATTTCCGTCGAGATGAAACCAAGCTTCAATCACTAAAACAAGGTGCCAAGAACGTGAAGTCCTAATTGAATAAAACTTCTGAACCAACGCAGAATGAATTCGCGCGCCCCTGGCCGGTGTTTCAGTTCTTGAAACGGTCTGCCACCTGTAGACCGCATTTTCAATTTCTTAGTTGCGACAGTATGCACTGCTTGAGTGAAACATTGCATTGCTGATGCAATTTCGATAGCGACGTCTCAGGGAATGTTTCAAAACCTCCTGAATTTCTAATAATTTATCTTCCTTTAAAACATGGCACTGCGATTCCGCTTCCTATCCATAGTGTTCCCCGTGTCCCTGAAGCGCTGGATAGTCTACAAATTGTGACTTGTTGGGAACTGGCGTTTCGCGGAAAAATTTTCGCTGAAACATTTCCTGACTCTTAAAAAAGATTTAGTGCGGAAGTAAACTTCTACCAAAAATACACGCTGGTCTTTCGTCAACATTTTCGAAGCGATTCTTCTTTCTTAAACGTAAGTTCCTACACTCATGAATGAAACGTGTATGAATGACTGCCCAAAGACAGTCCTTTCTCTTTCTTCCAAACAAAATAGCCCGGTTCTCCCACCCCGAAACCTGCGACCGGGGGATGGGTCGTTAAAAGTGAAAGGAAAGCCAAAGGTATTTCACGCGTTGCCAAATTACCAAAACAAGTGGTTGTGTTCTCAGATACGGGTTGCGAGTTAGACTAAAGACCCGGTATATATATATATATATATATTTATATAGTATATATATATATCTATATATATA